>LSAX01000023.1:0-12630 GCA_001557505.1 Reticulascus tulasneorum
TATCCATTTTAAGAAAATCTTAATAATAGATTATATTAAGGTTTATATAAAAATAAAGTTATAAAAGTTATAATAGATAATAGATAATATTTAAAAGTTAAAAGATAATAATTTTCTAAAATAATATATAATTTATATTTATAATTTTAATCAATATTCTATTAGATTCTATATATTAATAATTAATATTTTATTAGATTCTATATATTAATAATCAAATTCTATTAGATTCTATATATTAATAATTAAGTTCTATTAGATTTTATATATTAATAATCAAATTCTATTAGATTTTATATATTAATAATCAAATTCTATTAGATTTTATATATTAATAATTAAGTTTTATTAAATTTTATATATTAATAATTAAATTTTATTAGATTTTACATCTTAATTTAATTAGTTTTAGTTAGTTTTAGTTAGTTTTAGTTTTAGTTAGTTAGTTTTTTTAATTTTATGATTTTAGTTAGTTAGTTTTAGTTAATAAGTTTTTTTATTTAGTTAGTTTTAGTTAGTTTGAAATTTATTTTAGTTAGTTTTAATCACATTATTAACTAAACTAACTAACTAAAATCACAACCCTGGTTATATTAGAAAGTTTAGTTGATTAGTTAATAGTTAGAAAAGATATTTATATTATTATTAAGTCTATTAAACAATCTAATATTAGCTTAAGCTTTTACGTTTTACTTATTAGTTAGTAATATCATAATATTATAATTAAGATCTTTTAATACTTTCTAAGTCTTTATATCTTTAGCTTTATAAGAGAGGGCGTTAGCTAAGACGTTCTCTTTATTAAGATGGTAATAAATTTGAAAGTTAAACTAAGATAAGAACCTAGCTTAACGTACTTAGTGTTTTATTAATAAGCATTTAGTTATAAAATACTAAAAGCTTAATAATTAATAATCATATTAAACTTATTTTGTAAGCTTTCTAATTTAGGCTATTATTTTTTTAACGTTTAGATTAACGTTAAAAGTTCTTTATCATAGATCTTATAGTTTATTTTAATAAATAATATCATCTTTAAGAAATAAATAATCAGATATTATATATTATTAATTTATTATTAAAAATATATTTTAACGATGATAATATTAAAGACGTTGGTTTTAATATAGAAGAGCTTAGTTAGGTTATAATGTTATAACATGGGTGTGTAGGTTAATATATATTTTAAATATTTATCGTTAAATTTAAAATAAACGTCTTTTTCGTAAAAGTATTTAGTAAGTAAGTAATAGTTTTGAATTTTTAATAAACTATTAATAAAAGTTATAAAACCTTAAAAATAATTATATTCTTTTGATGGTTATAAACTTTTATTAATAAGTTATAATAATAACCTTTTTAAGGTTTATTACCAGGTTATCTATAAAAATAATAAACTTTAAAAATTTAATAATAATTATATTAAATTTATATTTCTTAATATCTATTTATAAGCTTATTTCCCAGAGGTATTATAAAACCTTTTAGACATATATTTTATGTTTTAATAAGTTATCTAAGAAGATTAAGATATTATTTATATATATAATATAAAAAACGTTTAGATAGTTAAATAATATTTTATTTATATAATGTTAATATGTAGATGGGTTGTTATAAAGCTTGAATAGTAATATTTAATATTTATATATTTTATATTATATATAGAAGGTTATAAGATTTTATAATTTTAAAGATATCTTAATCTTATAGAACGTTTATTATATACAAGGTTGTGAAATTAGTTTGTAGTTTTTAGTTTATAGTTAGTTAGTTTGTAGTTAGTTTAGTTTTAATAAGGAAAAAAAAACTATATATAGTTTTAGTCAGGCTATTAACTAACTATATAAAATATAGTTAATACTAAACTAACTACAAATTAACTAATTAATTATAAATTAACTATAAAAAAAAGCTATTAATAATAAAATTCTATTAGGTTTTTTTAATTTTTATAACTTAGAAATCAATTATTAAGCTATTAATAATAAAATTCTATTAAGTTCTTTTAATTTCTATAACTTAGAAATTAATTATTAAGTTATTAATAACAAAATTCTATTAAATTCTTTTAATTTCTATAACTTAGAAATCGACTATTAAGTTATTAATAATTAAACTTTTTAAATATTCGAGTAACCTTAAAATTTATTATATAAAAACATTAATTTCTTTAAAATAATATTAAATAAACTACTTATTAACTTGTTTATATCTATACTTTAATATCAACTTAACAACCTTAACTATATTATTATATTTACATTATTATATTTATATTTAACTATAATTATATTATATTTAAATATTATAATAATGGATTCTTCTTTTAATTATGAATCGGATTCTAACCAATCTAATTCAAATATTACAATTTCAACTAATTTAAATACTATATTTCCAAGTCTTAATTTAAATCAATTTAAAGACTCTTTATATAATAAAGAGGGTTTTAAATTAGAATTAAATATAGATTTAAAAATATATATATTTAAAAATAATCTTTTTACTCGAACTTTATTACTTATTAATTATAATAAAGAACGGAAAATAATAGTACAATATACTAGGTTAGTTCTTTATTTATTTATTATTACTAATTATAATTATAATAATTAATTATATTAATAGTTGTTTATATAAAAAAACAAGTTCTGTTAAACGTTTTCAAGCTTTTAACTTTCAACGTTATTATGAAGTAAAACATCTTATTATTGTTTATAATATTGAAAATGAAAAAATAAGATAAAAAAGTAAGTT
The DNA here is from genome assembly GCA_001557505.1 of Reticulascus tulasneorum. Lineage (NCBI taxonomy): Eukaryota > Fungi > Ascomycota > Sordariomycetes > Glomerellales > Reticulascaceae > Reticulascus > Reticulascus tulasneorum. The sequence goes on from LSAX01000023.1 coordinate 2,761, forward strand.
AATATTTAATATTTAACTTTAATATTTAATATTTAATATTAATATTAACTATTTAATATAGAAATAACTATTATAACTATTATTAATTCTTTATTTAACTAAACAAATCGAAAACAACCTCGAACAAATATAACTAATGAATATAACGAGGAAAATGGTTATAATAAAATACTTAATTTTATTATTGAAAATAACTTATCTTTTAATATATTAAATTTAGAATCTTTTCAAGATTTATTAATTTATTTTAATAAGTAAGTAATAACTTTATTATATTTAATTATTATTAACTAGTTATATTAATATATTAATAAGTCTAATTTAATAATTAACCGTTAGAAAATTAAAAATATACTTAATATAAATTTTAATATGATTTTAACGGCTTTAAATTACGAATTAGATAATAATATTAAATCGTTAAGGACTTTTTCTTTAACGTTTGATATTTGGACGTCTAATTCGTAAACTGCCTTTATTAGTATTATTATTATTTATATTGACGTTAATTTTAAATTAAACTATAAGTTAATTGGTAAGATTTAATTTTATTATTTAATTTTATTATTAAATTATTAACTAACTTAATTAAATAGGTTTTGATGAATTAACTAAAAGTTATACTGGTATATATATTTATAACGAGTTTATAAATATATTAAAACTATATCTTATATTTCAAATTGAAAATATCTTTAAGTAACTAACTACTCTTATTATATAAATATTAACTTATTAATATTATTATTATAATATTACTTAAGATAATATAATAAATAATTTAACTTTTATAAATTCCTTTGAAAACGAATATTATAATGTTCTTAAAAAGGAATTTATTAACAATATAAAATGTATAGCGTATATTATTAATTTAATAGCATGAGATATTTTAAATAATTATATTTCAAATTCAACTATAAACGAATTATTAACGTAATATATAAATTCGTAAATTATTAAACTTAATAATAATAATATTAAATTAGAAACAGAAGACTTTAATTTAACTAATAAGTTATTTATTTATTATATTAATTATTAACTAGTTAATATACTAATTATTAAATAGATTTAATAAGTTAAATATGACGAATTGTAACATTAGTTAAATATATTTAAGAAAATCGATAATTATTATTTGAAAGAATTGAAAAATATAAAAAAAAAAAAAAACTTCTTTTAAATTATAATATTAAATAAATACTATTAGGTAAGTTATATTTATTATTTAATATTAATATATACTAATTATTAAATAAATAATATAACTCGATGGAATTCAACTTATTATATGATAAAAATAACATTTGAATTAAAAGACCTTTTATTATATATCTTGAAAAATACGATTTCTAAAGAGTTTAAAAGATATTTTTAACCTTTTTAGAATAGTATATTTTAACTAAACTTAAAAAAATCTTTGAGGTTTTATTAAGTCTTTAGTTAAATTATAAAGTCAAATTTATATAACTATATCTACTAGTTTATTATATATTTATCAAATATATAATAAACAAGATAAGTTAGTTAAAAATTATAAATTATAAATTAAAAATAACCTTGATTTAGTAAGTAAATCTATTTAATAACCATAATTAATTATTAATTATATTAATTATTTATTATTAATCTTTATATTTAACTAGCTTTATTAATATTATTAACGTTGATATTAATAAGTTAGAAAAATATTTCCCTCGAGTTTTTACTTATAGCTTAGTAAAAATATATAAACCTTATTTTTTAAATATTATTTTAGATTTTAGATTGAAAATAATATATTTTAAAGAAAATAAACTATTATATTTTTACCTAGCTATAAGTAAAGATATTATTAACTTATTAAAAACTGATTATAATAAATAAGTTATTATTTAATTAGTTATATTAATAATTAATAGTTAATTAATATTTAAATAAGGTTAAAGAAGAAAAAAACGGTATTAATATTAATTTTAATTTATCTTTTAATAAATTAAATAAAGATATATATAACGTTACACCACCTTGATAACTTTTAGATTCTGATAATGAGTTATATATTACAAATATTCAACAAGAAGAAGAATATAATATATATTTAAAAGAAAATTTAGTTTCTAAAAAAGTAAGTTATTTTATTTTTATTAATATTAACTAATATTATTATTATTAACTATTTAAATTAATAAATTAATCTTTTAGATTATTAAAAAAATAATACTTATAAATATCCTATTTTAAGTATTTTAACTAGAAGATATCTAGCAATACCAGCAACTTCGGCTTTTATTAAAAGTATATTTTCTATTAATAATAATATTATTACTAAATTGAGAAATCGGCTTTCACTGGAAATAGTTAAACAACTTATATTATTAAAAAGTTGGAAAATTAAAGATATTAAAGAATTAGAATTACAAAAAAATACGGAAAATGAATTATTAATTAGTTAGTTATTTAGTTTTTATATTATTAATTAAGCTTTTATTTAACTAAGTTTTTATATTATTAAATTATTAAATTATTAAATATATTTTAATAAAATTTATTAATTATTAAATATATTACGTAATTGTGGTTAGTTAGTTTTTGTAGTTAGTTTGTAGTTTTTTGTAGTTAGTTGTAGTTAGTCTATTAACTAATTATATATAGTTTTAATCAGGGTACTAATTAATTATATATAGTTTTAGTCAGGGTATTAACTAAACTAACTAACTACAATCACAACTTTGATTATATATTTAGCTTAATAAATATTTTTATTATAACTAGCTAAGTTAAGGTTTTTTCGATTAGTAATAATAAATATTAGTCTTTTTTAATAAATACGTTTAGCTTTTAGAAATTAATATAAAAATATAAGCTTTTATCTTTCTTTTATATAAAAAAGGTAAGAAAAATATATAATATATTACTTATTTTTATAACCCTTTTCTTAAGGTTGTTAAGTAGGTATTATTTAATTATTTTTAGTTTAATTAATAATTAGTTATAAAGTAAGTAATAACTTATGGTGTTTTTACTTTTTAGCTTAATTTTATAATTTATTATTTTTTAATAAAGAGGTAGTTTGTTTAAAGTTATCTTAAAGAAGATGTTTTTATATTATATATATTAAAAAGGTAAGATAATATTTATAAGTTAGCGTAATTTTTTGGTATCTTATATTAATAGGTCTTTTTCTTTTTCTATCCTCTTTTTTTCTATTATTTTATTTAGTTTGTAAAACGTAATAATATTAACTTTTATTATTTTACGTTTTAAGTTATTTTTAAATATTATTATATTAATAAAAATAATATTAAATATTGTTAATATTAATAACTTTTATGACTAGCGCTAATATCAGGGCTCCTTAGCGGCAGGTTTTATAATATATTCTATTATTAAAGTTTATTATATCTTATAGAACAACCTTTTATATTTGGCGGCCTAAGAGGTTTTTATAATATATAAAGGTTTAAACTATTATAATATCTATATAAACGTCGATTAGTGGCCGGCCTCTCTCTTTTACTTATTATATTTGATAGCTTTTTTACGGTGTTTAATATCTTACTAATATCGTAGATTAATCTTAACTAAAACTAATAAGTTAGTTATATTATAAATAATCATAAAAGGTATATAATTAAGTAGAAGTTTATCGTTAGGTTATTATAACTAGTAACAGTGTAAGTTAATTAGTATATCATGATAAATAAACTATTTATAATTAAAGATAAGGTTATAATTATTAATATTTAGTTTTAAAAATAAGTATTTATTTTCTATTTAGTTATTAACATATAAATAGGCTGTTTAAACGTAAGTTATATTATTAAGTTATATTTTATTATATCTTAAGGTAAAAATCTCTCGTTTTAACTAAATAGGCTTAATATTATAAAACTTTTTTAAAAATAAGATAACTTTTTAGTTTATAAAAATATATTTATTTATTTTAATATTAAATAATATATTAAGTTAAATATTATATTTATTATAAATTATTATGATTATCTAAATAAGTAGATATTTATTTGTAAATTATTATAAGTTTATAAAAATAATAATAAGTTATATATTATTTTCTATCTTTTTTAGCTAAGAGTCTATTTAGGTTAAGATTATTTTTTTCTTAATTTAATAAAATTAGAACTTAAGTCTTTTATCTTTTTTATTTAAACGTCTAAAGTGATTATTTATAATCTAATATAAAATATCTTATCTTTACCTTTTAGATAATCTTAAGCTTAATATTTTATTTTAAAATAGATAAAATAATATCTTTTATTTATTAACTTCTTCTTTATTATTATAATTATCTTCTTTTTTAATTAAGTTTTTAAAATAATTATATTAGATAAGTTAAAGTTAGAAGTTATATTAATAATTAAAGAAGTAGAAACTAAGCTCTCGTTTTTACCGAAACGTTTTATCTATCTATAAAAAAAGTTATTAATATTCTTTAAAATATTATATAATTTTAAATATAAAGTAATATAATTATTAAAACTTTTTTTAAAGTTAAAATATATTATAATTATTATTATTTTAAGATAATTAAATAATTTATAATAAAGTTTATATTTTTATTAAGTCTTAGATAGTTAAATAATAATAATTAGTTTTATAAACTAAGCTTTAAACTAATAAAAGCTTTAATTTGTTATTTTTAAATAGTTAAAAACCTTTTAATATTCTATATTTTATTTAGGTTAATATAGATAATTTTAAAGTAATTAATAATAACTTTTATTATCTTAATAAGTTTATTTATTTTATAACTAAGCTAAAGCTTTAAGAACTTATTAACCTTACCTCTTATTTAAAATAGAATATAAGTAAACAAAGCCTTTAATATTATATAATAATTAATATTTCCCTTTATTTTCGTTAATATATAATAATATTAATCTATAAAGGTAAGGTTTTTTCTATTTATAAATATAGATAAGTTAAACAGCTTTATTAAGCAGTTATAATAAGTTATATATTCTATTAGAAACGTAATTCTTAATATAATGTTTAATAAATAACGGAAATCTTCTTAGAGGGTTATTATGTTAGTTTTTAACGTTGTAAATAAGTTAGTTTTATTTATTAGTTACGTTTTAATAATCTTTTATAGCTTAATATGTTTAATTATATATTATAAATATATATTTAAACTAAATAATATTTTATTTTGCTTAATTAAGGTCTTATTAGCTTTGAGGAGTTTTACTAATTAGTCTTCAACTTATGTAAAAGTAGTTTATAAAGTTATTTTTATTTTAATATATATTTAGTTTTTATCTTCTAAATTAATAATAATAATATAAAAGGTCTTTATGTTATATTTATTAATATAATATATATTATATAATATATCTAAATATAAATTATTAATATGTTTATAAATAATCATCTTAAATATCTAGTCTTATAAACGTTTATATATAATAACATCGTTAAAGTTAATAAGTTAATAAAATAATATAAGGTTAATAAGATAATAACTTTTATTTTTAAATAACTTAAGGTCTATTAGATAGATCTAGCCTTCTTTAAAGATAAAGTTTATAATCTTATAAAATAAAACTTTTAACCATAATAAGGTAAGATAAAAGAAACTGAAATTTTATATATCTTAATCAAAGATTTTAAGTTCTATATTAATAAAAATAAGGTTAACACCTCTGTTAAGGTTATTAAGTAGGATAAATATAGACCGTTTATCTTTATTCTATTATACTTTAAGATTATTAATATTAATATAAAAAATATTATAATTATCTTCTTTTCTAGCTTTTTTATTATTAAGGTCTTAAATAGTTATACAATTAAGAAGTTAGTTATTTATTTATCTCTCATTGATCATAATATAACGTGTTTTAACTAAAAAGGCTTTTAACTAGATAAAGATATATAAATATTATTAATAATAGGATATAGACTTTATAATAACGTTATTAAGCTCGGATTAATTATATATATCATATTATAATATCTGATTTTTAATCTTAATAAGATATTTTATAACTGTCCCCGGTGATCATAAATAAGTAACCTTAATATAATATAATAAGCTAAATAAAAAGTTTATAATATTATTAATTTTACTAACTATTCTACTAAACATCAAGGTAAAAAGGAAAGAAAGAAAACAGCTTATAACTACTATTATAAATAAAAAAGAAAACTCTATAATAATCATATAACCTCATACCTAACTCTACCTAATAGTTAATAATAAATAGTAATAACCAGTAACACCTAACCTGTTCCATCATATTTCTATTATATAAACATTTTATATTAATATTATATTAATATATATAAATTCAGGTTTTAAAATTAATTATAAGTTAATTAGCTTTAAAAAACTAAATGAAAATTATATTAGTTTATATATTTATAATAAATTTATAAATATATTAATTAATTATCTAAGTTTAAAATTATTTATTATTAATAAGTAAGTTTAATTTGTAATATATATATATATATTAATTTTACTAATTATATATTTAATATTATATAAGATAATATATTAAATAATAATATATTTATTAATATTTTAAAAATTTTATTATAAGTCTTTTAATAAAGAATTTATAAATGATATTAGACATATTATATATATTATTAATATAATAATATAAGATATATTAAAAAGCTATATATTAAATAATAATACAGAAAATTAATTATTAGATTTTACAGAAAATCTAAATGAAAATATAAATATAGAAAACGAAGATATATTTATTAATATAAATAAGTTAATATTAAAATTAATTAATTATATAACTAATTTAATATTATAAATATTATTAATAAAATACAGAAAATTGCTATGTTAATTAAATATATATAAAAAAACCGAAAATTATTATTAAAAATAATTAATAAATATAAAAAAGAAAGAATTATACTTCTTGATTATAATATTAAATAAATACCTCTTAATAAATTAAAAAAATTATTTTTTAATTTAAATATAAATTAATATTATATAAATAATATTATATTTATTAATTATTTTATAGATAATATAACTTAATAAAATTTAACATATTATATAATTATTATAAACCTTAAATTAAAATAACTTTTAATTTATATTTTAAATAATATAACAAATCGAGAATTTAAAAAAGCATTTTTAACTGATTTTAAATAGAATTTTTTAATAGATTTAAAAAATATATTTAAAATATTTGTTAAATTATCTATTAAATTATAAAGAGAAACTTATATTATTTTTAATAAAAGATTATTATTTATTTATTAAATATATAATAAATTAAAATCTTTTATTAATAAATATAAAAAATCTAATTGAAAAATCTAGATTTAATAAGTCTTTTATATTTAATTTTATATTCTTATATTAATAATATTATAAAAAGATTATTATAATAATTTTATTATTATAATTTAAAATAAAATTATTAAATTAGAAAAATATTTTCTTTGAAAATTAAATTCTAATTGATAAATAATTATAAACCTTATTTATTAAGACTTATATTAAATCATAGATTTAAATTAAGTCATTTTAATAAAGGTGGTTTATTATATTTTTATCTGAATATTAATAAAGATATAACTAATTTATTAAAGTTTGAATATTTAAAGTAAATTATTAAGTTTAAAATTATATTTTATTATTATTTACTAACCTTAATTAAGCTAAAAACCGAAATTAATCTTTGATATAATAATATATTTACTAAGTCTTTTAATAAATTAAATATAAATATTTATAATAATTAACAAAGTTTAAATTTAGATTTAGATGATGATATATATATTTCTTAAAGAAATATAAAAGAAAAATATATTATATATTTAAAAGAAAATATAATAAATAAAAAGGTAAGTTAAATATTTATTTAATAATTATATTTAATATATTAATATTATTATATAAGTTAAACTTTTAAATTATTAGAAAAATAACATTATTCGATTTTTATATTAAGTATTTTAATTAAAAAGATTTTAGCTATTTTAGTTATATTTATTTTTATTAAATATGTATTTTTTATAAAAGGAAATATTATTTCTAAAAATTGAAATAAATTAAACAGCTTATATTATTAAACAGCTTATATTATTAAAAGTTAGAAAATTAAAGATATTAAGGATTTAGAATTATAATTATAAAAAATAGAAGATTAGATTTTTATTATATATATATATATATTTAATAAATATATTATTTTATTTTATTTTATATATTTTATTTTAATTATTATATATTTAAATATACGAAAAAACTAACTTAGTAAATAATTATGAAACCGTTAGTAAAATCTAAATAAAGTAGCTTACGAGATCGGTGACGGCTATATAAGGCCTAAGGTTGTAAATTTAGTCATTAGTCAAGTTAACTTAGTCAGATTAAGATTAATTTATTTAGTCTTAATTAATTATTTAAGTGACTAAAATTAGTCTTAGTTAATTGTTTAAATGACTAAATTTAGTCTTAGTTAAATAAAAATTTGACTAAAAGAATTAATTTTAATCTTAGTTAAATTTTTATTTGACTAAGATTAATCTTAGTCTAATTTAGTCTGATTAAAATGATTAAAATGATTAAAATGATTAAAAGTTTATATTTAAAATAACTTAATAATTAAAATAACTTAATAATTAAAATAACTTAATAATTAAAATAACTTAATAATTAAAATAACTTAATAATTAAATATTTAACTAACTAACTAACTAAATAACAAACTAATAAAATAAATAATAAATATAATAAAAAATTCTTATAAATAATTTTCTTCTTCTATTTCTTTATTATTACTTTCTCTACTTTCTTTAATATTATTTAAACTAACTTTTAATTTATATAATATAATTAATTTCCAACTTTTTAACAATATTAATTGTTTAATCCGTTTTAAGCTTAGCTTATTTTTATTTCTAATAATAATATTATTATTAATAGAGAAAACCTTTTTTATAACTGTTAAAGTAGCTGGAATAGCTAAAATCGACGAGTTATAATATTTAAAATAAGAAATCGTTTATTATTATATTTCTAATATAATAAAAGATCAATTTATTATTTAAATAAATTAGTAATTTTAATTATATATATATTTAAATAAATATTTACTTACTGTTTTAAAAACTAAAGGTTCTTTTAAATAAGTTAAATATTCTTTTTAATATTATTTATGTTTTCAAATAATTTATTATCTAAATCTGAATTAGTATTTATTTGTTAAATAATCATATTATTATCATAATTTTCTTGTTTAATTCGTCGAAAGATATTTTTAAATCTGTTATAATAGGTATAATTATTTCGCTTTTAAGTCTATTTAATTATTAATTAATAATTATTAATAATTATAATATAAGAATAACTTATTTTAAATATTCGATTTTAAGTAAATTTATTACATTTGTAAAAATAGCCGGATATAAATATAATAAAGTTCTAAATGTAAAATGGTTAATTTTAAAGTTAAAATTAATAATAATATTAATAAAAAAAGCTTTATAGCTTTCTAATATAATATTATTCATTTTTAAAAGAAAATATTTTTCAAGCTTATTAATATTAGCTTTAATAGCTTTTATATAAGCTTGATAATAAGAAGTCTATATAAGTTAATATATTAAGAATTTTAATTTAAGAAAATTAATAACTTACTAAATTATTATTAACTTGAATTGATATTCAAAATTAGATAATAAAAAATCTAATTTCTTAAAGATTGATAAATATATAATAATCTAGTATTTAAAATTATATAAGTTTCTCTTTATAATTTAATAGAAGGTTTAAACGAATATTCGAATATTTCTTTTAATTCGTTTAAAGCCGTAAATTCGATATTTGTTAATATATTTTTCTTATATTCGATATTTGTTATAACTTTTCTGATATAT